>CM065390.1:4310000-4347500 GCA_033060915.1 Euryodendron excelsum
GTATGGGTGTTCCGGGTACTCACCGGAAGTTTAATAAACCTTTCCAGTTAACCCAATCATCTCGAGCCATGCCTACCAACATGACTGAATTACTGTAGGTATTTGGGTAGCACTAACATTTTTCAAGTTTATGTAATTCTAAATCTCGATCAACCTTAATTGTAGTTCCACCCCATTTGTAGGCTCCATTTTCAGAACCATTGGATGAAGACTTTTGGTTAAATAGCTTTCAATGTGAAAGTCAACCAAAGAAGTAATCAAGTTGAAGTTGAAGATGGTGATATTTACTTTAACTGAAGGCTGTCAATATTTTTTGTTCTTGTGACCGGCAGGGCTGTCAATTTTTTTGTTTTTGTGATTGGCAGGGCTGTCAAAGATTAGAAGTGAATGTAGTGGTTATGCACTTTATTATTATGCTAATTACCAAAAGTATGGTTATAGTATGGTTTTAATGTTTGTTTAAGTGGGAAAGTGGGAAATGTGAAAAGGAACTCACCTTTTGTGCATATTATGCATTCTAGTTGTGTCAAGTTGATATGTTATTGAGCATTTACAGTTTTGCAATTCTTTGCTTTGTAGCCTAGACTTCCAATTCAACTCTAAGTCTTGAAACATTGGCATCTTTCACTGTTAAATATCCTCTACTTTTCATGTTTTTGCTTTTTAATACACCTTTGATGATTCCAATCATTTATTTTGTTGGTCTTGTGCGTTTAATGGGGGAATGGAAAACGTGAGTTTGGAATTGGGACAGGGAGAAAAAGTCTTGGACGGGGGGTTAGAAGTTAACTAAGAAAGAAGAAAAATAACAGGAAAAGAAAGAGGAGTAACTGGGAAAAAAAGGGACAGGTGTCACCCAATGGTGATTGGAACAGGGGGCTAGGACAGGGGGCTTTTGGACAAGGGATCCGGAGCCATTCATTACTCTTTCCTTTAAAGTTTAAAGTTCAATTTTAGAAACGACAAGAATTGCTTTCATCTTTATTATATTTTATATATCTATATATAATGCTATATAATCAAAAAAATTATATAAGATTTTTGTGCAGAATGATGTATACTTAATTGAAAATCTTTTACATTAAAACAAAATAGCCATCGTCATAATTCTTGATTAAAAAGTATGCTATCAATTATTCCAATGAGACACCACCTGAGGTAGTAAGGTTCGAGTCGTGCCAACGATACTCTCCTAGCCTGATTGTTCTTAGACTATCTTTTAGTCCACTTGACTTGGGTCAGGCTGTGGTGATGAGCTCGCCTCCCTTATAGTAACTATGGCTCAAATTAGACATTTCGTAGTGAGTAAGAGCTCCTAAGATCATACTCAGGAAGATCGCTATCATCAATTGCCTCTCTCTTATCTTTTTACTCAGAAAAAAAAAATCATTCCAATGAGATTCTTTATAAAAAAATTTCAAAATACTAGCATTTTATTTTATATAAGCAAAACCTCAGTGATTGGAAAAGTATAGATGGAGGCAATTGTTGGTGGAACCCCCCGCCCGGGATATAATATAAAGATTTTAACATGTGGGTATATATACATCACTTGCCAAACTGCAGTCAGTGTATTACGGCAGTGGGCGAAAGTGTAATCATCAACACAAATAAGTAAAGTACGAATTAAGAAATGAAAGTTGAGACTGACGTGAGCTTAGGTAACAGCTAATTGGTGGCATGCACCTAATACGGTGGCCTCGGCACAAAGAAAAATATGACAAAACTATTTTTATTTTCACTTCTCATTCATTTTTTTCTCTTTTCTTTTAATGATTATCCTATTATTTTTTCCCTTTTTTTTTAATTTCAAACAAAAAAACTTTTAATTTGTTTTCACTTTCCTTTCATTTCTTTGCAAAAACAAAACAGAATAAAATAATCACTTTTCTTATAATTTCTCTCTCACTACAATTTCTTGTTTAGTTGAGGAATTACTCTCTAAGTCTCAAACACTATGTTAACATAATGACAGTGTGCTCGGCTAATAAAAAATAAATATTTTGTGTATTTTTTGCCAAATCAATAATTTAGGTAACAGGCCTAACCATAGAGTTAGAAAAGTGATTAATCTTATTATCTCTTTTTTTTATCAACAAATAAAATTTTCATTAATAATGAAAAAATGAACAAGACTTTACTAAGTTGGAAAAACCAAATCAGAACAGACTGAGAAAAAAGAAATCAAACCAAATAAAAGGGGGAGAAGGTTAGCAAGAAGCCAACAACTCCAAACTCAAGAAAATGTGCTACATTGAATGATTATCCTCTAAAGGACCTGACACCTTCGATGTAGAGATAATCTTATTATCTCATAGAGATAATCTTATTATCTTTACATCAATTACATAGGATACGTTACAATAATTACTAATAGGGCATCATGTCATCACGTTGACGCGGTGGTCTAGAGTCGGCGAATGAATAGAAAACCAGTTGCTTAGCTCAAGAACAGGAGAGTCGGCGAATTGCCAGCGCTTTCGGCATTGGCTTCGTTTTCCCTTAAAAAGCCCATCAAACAGTGAACCTCTTCGCAAAATCCTTATCCCATTTCCTTTTTAAGCATGGCTAATCCTGATAGCGTGCGCCAAAATTACAAACCACTCAATTCATTGATATTAGACTCTGACCCTTATTATAGGCCTTCCCTCTTCATCCTGCGCCCAGCGGACCACCGACGAACTCTCCTTTGACAAGCACTCGTGAAGTCCCATCATCAAAACAGTTTCAAACCCCCATAACCGCCATTGCTTCGCCGTCGAGAGGCAGCAGAAAGTCGGCCAAGCATCCAAGTTTTCTGGGAATTCGGCGCCGGAGTGGGAAATGGGTATCAGAAATACGCGTACCACGTAAGACTAAGCGTATATGGCTCGGCACATACCCGACTCGTGAAATGGCTGCCACGGCCTATGATGTGGCAGTGTTAGCACTGAGAGGCCTTGATGCCGCCCTAAACTTCCCCAACTCAAGTTCTTTCATATCCCATACCAGCTTCTTCATCAGCAAGTGATGTACGTGCCGCGGCTGCTGCTGCTGCTGCTGCGGCAGCCAGAATACCAAAGCCTGAAAGTGAGGAAACGTCTCACACTCATACAATGTCCGGCCAAGAGTTTATCGACGAGGAGGCACTTTTTGACATGCCAAATTTGCTGGTGGACATGGCGGAGGGAATGCTGCTAAGCCCGCCAAGGATGAAGTTGCCACCGTCTGATGACTCGCCGGAGAATTCAGATGGAGAAAGTCTATGGACTTATATGTGGCCATCTATCAACAAAAAATATGACACTATAATTATTGGAATTAACATAAGGCTTTCATAAATAGGAAAATTCTATTTTTACAAACTTTATTAGAATTATTGGACTGTGACATTTTTTAAATTATGAGCTGAAATAGTAGATATTTTGGTTTAAAATTAAAAGATCCAACCAACCATATCATTCTATAGTAACAAAATGTATGTTTGTATAGTAGTAGTCTTATAAATAAGAGTAGAATAATGCTATACAAATAAAAAATTTATACAAAATGATATGATTGAATTAGAGTCTTTTATTTTGAAATAAAACACCGATTATTATAGCTTTTAATTACAAAAAAATATTAAAATCATATCATTCTAGTAGAGTTTTATGTACAAATTGTCTAGAAGAATAGAATTTTTCATAAGAGCAATTAATACCGCCATGTTGGGTGGTACTAGTCTTTTTTCTTTTTTTCAGCTTCATTATGCTGAATTTGAGTAATGCTTTATGCAATTCCATTGTTGGAAAATGTTCCCCTCAAGACTTTGATATATAGAATCCTACAAATTCATTATCTTTTTATGACCCATGTTGACAAATTAAATCTAATGGATCATGGTATTGTTACATTCAAACACGCGATGTGATTTTGTTAGTTTTGTACAACGGTAAGTGAATTTACAGGTTTATATGAAATAACAATATCCGTTAAATTTGAGCTATTAACATGTGGTACAATATGAGACAGTGTATTTTGTCAGCATTCCACTATTTCTTATCACATTTTCTTACTCTTATAGACAAGGCAGTGAGACTCACTACTAATGTCTGATAGTGAGCAAATAAATATGGTGAGTAGGGATGGCTATGAACCGGGAATAGGTGGAGATCTGAACAAACCAGTCCCGTTTGGAAAGAGTATAGAATATTTAAAACGAAAATAAAGGCGGGGATAGACTTAGGCTTTCCCCCGCCCAGCCCCACCCTACCATACCCATTAATCTAATTAACTAGGGCTCAATTATAATCATTAAAACTAAAAAATATGGACTTAACTATAATTTTAAAATTAAAATGGGGACTCAACTATAAATAGCAAAACCTTACTATCTAATAATATCTAAAAATCAAAAAGGGGTTAGGGCTATTCTCAAATCCATTGCCGATTGTAAAAGAGAGAAAGAGAGAAGGGAGAGAGAGAGAAGCCTTAAATTTTGATCAAAAGAAAGAAGAAGAAGAAGAAGAAGAAGAAGAAGAAGCGGACGAAGCAGAAGAGAAGAACCTTAAGGTGAGTTGGTTCTTCCCCACTCTTTTTGATTTTTTTTTTTTTTTTGCTTCATTCTATGACCTCAAGTTGAACAACTAGCTTTTAACAATATTTTATAGTATAATATGGGAATTTGGGCTTTTGGGTTTAGAGAATGAAATTGGAAACAATCAATTGATTCTCTTTAATTCACCGGTAAACAAAAATTAGAACACTAATTATCTTCTATTTTAATGATGCTGCAATGTATTATCTCTTTCTTGGTTGAGATTTCTCTGAACTAATTTTGGTGTTGACTTTGACAGGCAAATTTTTTATCACTCTTGGGGCTTGGCAAGTGTGGGGTCGGGGCGTTTGCGGAGGCGGGGGTGAACGGAGGTTTGTACCCGCAGAGCTAGGATGGACCTGCAATAAAATTCTCGTACAGGGATAGAGGCAAAAATAAAAGTGAATTTTATAGGTGGATGCAGGGATGAATGTGTGAATCCCCGCCTTGCCCCGCCCCAATCCACTGTCATTCCTAATGGTGAAAAATAAAATTTATGTAGCATTTTTCAAAAAATTTTGAAGCTAATTGGGTTGCTTATATCATAGTGTGAAGTGTGAAGACTTGATGATGTGTATCGTGCACAGGAATAGTGGTATGGGAATGCTAGTGCTATGTTGAGAGGGCGAAATATATAATTACAAACAATGAATAGAATGTGCATATGACAACCAAAACTCCGGCTCCCCTTCCCTTGTTTGATTATTTTTAAGAGGGGAGAGAAAAGAAAAGAAAAAGAGATAAAAAATTTTAAATTTCTCTCTCTTTTTCTCTTTTTTTTTCTTTCATTTTTTTTTATTTTCTTTACAAAACTAAATAAAAAAAAATAACCTCAAGTCCCAAACAAACTGTAATGAAACAAGCAATATATGTTTGTAGTGGATTCTTAAAGAGTTCGTACCTCTACGCTTCCCTTTTGGTAAAAAGTGCTTCGGTAATTGTGCTTTTGAAATTACTGCATGCCTTTTGATTTTGGCCTCTTCACCTGCCATTCGTGCACCCAACAAATGGATATAAAGGCAGCAATTCCATTTGCAGTCAGGAAACTTTCTCCTCTTGTTTGCCCGGGATCATTTGCTCCCATGAAATTTTAAAGAAAAACATTTCCAGAATGTTTCAAAAATTCTAGAAAAATATTGAGACCTACCGGCACTACAAATATAAACAGGTGAATAGCTTGAGTGAAGATTTAAAAAAAAAAAAAAAACTGTAGTATGTGTAACAAACAAGGCAATCCCTAATTGTCTTCAGCAAACGATGTCTAATGACAAAGAAACGAATTCCTGAATTATGATTGAAAATAAGTGAAAGTTAGCATCAAATTTGTAGTGGTGCATCGAGTTTTTCACGAAGTTAAGAGTCTTTGGGCCTCTTTTTGTTGATCTTAAAAACCTTAGAGAAATGTATGATTGGTCTAACATAGATTCGATGTTATAAAACTAGATCCTCCAGGCTTGAATTGGGCAAAGAAAGCTCAATCATTCTGTATGCACTACAAATGAATTTCAATTTTGTTATATGAAAAATATGAGTGTCGTAATTAGGGTTGTAAAATCAACTATTTCTTAAGCTATAAAAATTAACTATTTTTATATGAAAAATATGAGTGTCGTAATTAGGGTTGTAAAATCAACTATTTGTTAAGCTAATTAGGGTTGAACAAATTATGAAACTTTAAAAATTTTTAGCTCTACTCGCTAAGTTTATATGCACTAAAAAAAAATTATGCTACTCAGGCTTGGCTCATGATCAAATCGATTAAAGCTAATTTGACATCAATTCAAATGTTAAACAATCAAGTTTGAGTACATTTTAAAACTCATTAAAAATTTTAAAATAAATGTGAACAACTCATAACTTAACTCGACTCAACTTATTTTACTGCCCTAGGTGCAAATAGGGGCGGATCCACAGCTGCCCCCACTGACTTAGCGACTTTTACTGTTTTTTAAAATTTTTATTTATATTTATTTGATCATAAGTTATAAATATAGTATATTGCTCCCACTGAATTTATTGACACTAACATTTATCCCCACTAAATTTGATCCTAAATTGTAAATATAGTGTATACAACTTTTGTATAGAGGTCGAGCTCTTTTTTTTTTTTTTGCGTCTTTAATATAATTTTTTCTTAACTTATCAAGAAAATTAGATTTTGTCAATTAAAAAATAATTTGTGTTCTCTTCTATGTAAAATTTGCCCCCACTGAATAAAAATTCTGCAACCACCTTGGTTGTAATCCCTTCATTTGGCATCTAATGAGTGCTCCAAATGTTTCTAAAGAACAATACCATACATGTATCAAAAAGATGCCACAAGTATAACTCTCTTTGAATGTATTGATTTTCTATTATATTAATGCTATATAAACAGGACAAAAAAATATACAAAATCTTATGATTGAATTGGAACCTATAATTCTAAAACAAATTATTCACGAATTTTGTTTTTAGTTATTAAAATATCATTCTCACACATTTTGGTCGAGGATTAATTTGTAAAATTTTTGTATGAATACTAAAAATTTTCTTTCTAATTAATAAAGACATCAAAGGTTTGGCAAACTACAAATATGCTTGTAACACAGCACCAAAAAAAAAACCAAAAATAAAAATAAAATGAAAGAAAGACAGTCTAGAAGTAATTGCATTCAATTTTCATGAGATCTTAGTTTGACTCTCCCTCCCCTCTCTCTAGGTTTGCCCCTCCAATGTAAACAAAAAAAAAAAAAAAACAAAGTTTTTAAACTTGCATACGGGGTTTGCAAATTGCAAATGATGTATTCTGACATTCTCTGAAAACACCAATAAAGCAGCCAAGAAAGCTGGAGTCAATGATCTCTTTTTTATTGAGTGCCGTTTTGATTCCAAAAAGGTCATCATCATCATCCACCATTGAAGCAAATGATGACTGCAAGTGATCGATGGTCCATAGGCTTATATATTTTATTAAGTATATGTAGGTGGGTGAATAGGACACATGATTCAATGCAGAGAGGACAGGCCGTTAGATTCTCTTATTATATATATATATATATATATAACTACATCTTATGATGAAAGACATGAGGAAGTGCTGCCTGACTGGCTCTGCATGATACAGATTAAGAAAGCCACATCCAGCTTTTAGAAAGAGAAAAAAAAATTTTATATTATTTGCTTTGTCTTCCTTTTTCAGGTTCAATGAGGAAATGATTCGGCAGAAACTAATATAATTAATTATAGATTACAAACATGACGGTGCCTTTTACTGTCTCTCATTGTGTCATAATTCATGCCTAAATCCATTACATTATCTACCCCACAGGATTGGCTAGTTACTTTGTTTCTAAAAAAAAATTATGTGTATGTATTTGATCCTAAGTTATAAATATATATTTTGTTCTCATTGAATTTATAAAAAATTTACATGTGCTTCCCGCTAGATTTAGTAATACCAATATTTACTCTCACTGAATATCACTAAATTCGTTGCAAAAAATATACATATCTCATTAACTCTTTATTATTTAGCTAAATAAGTAACATAATTCCAATTAACCATAGGTTACAAATATATGTTTCATATGTATGTATCCATATACTCTTGGAATTAAAATCTCAAAATCATTTCTCAAAATTTTGAATCTTAACCAGTCAAATCTGGATTAAAGTTTTTAATAAAATTTTTGTGTACAACTTTTATACACAAGCGGTACCCTTTTCTTGATTTTTTTAATATAATTTTTTCTTTATTTATTATGAAAAATATATTGTCAATTAAAAACAATTTGTGTATAATTTTATGTAAATTTTACCTCACTAAACAAAAATCCTAGATCCGTCTCAAGCAAGTAATCTTTTTTCTTTTTCACTTTCCTTTCTGTGAGAAAACTAGGGGTAATTTAGTCCAACAATTACAACTGTTAATATGTATTCCTCCATATATATTATCACAAGGTTGCTTCACCGTGTAACATACGAGTCCCATTCGCCTCTACCAAATGGAAGAATTGACACTCTTCAAGGTCAAACTTCAAGCTGATAGATACAGTTTCTAGTCAGCAAAAATCTTCCCAGCGCAGATTCGGAGCACTCTTGAGAACCTTGTAGATACACTTCCCCCGGACACAGCAATGGATGTGTGTGAATAGGCGAATGAAAAAACTCAAAAGGTATAGTACTATGGACATCATTTAACTCGTTCATATCATGTTGAATGGTTCAATCCCTCAAAGCCTAGACTTGACCAAAGTCAAAAACATTCGAAACCTTGGGCTGCAGGTATAATTCCCTAATCAACAATTGATCATTTGGAACCGGTTTCAAAATTTTTATCTTTTGCATTTTAAAAAAATATTACCATTCTCGTATTGTTGTCGATTTCGTGTGAAAAATAATTTTTAACATTAAAAATTAATTAATGGAGTGCTCTCAGAAAAGAATTTTTCAAAAACAGTTTTGGAATGGGGACGGACCAATCAACCATAGCCGTCCATCTTTTCCCACACGGCCCCCTCTGTTTTTCCCAATGATGGTGAAATATCTTGTGGTATCCCATAAGCCAACCCTTTCAAATTCTAGACTGGGGACCAATCAAACCCTGGCGTGGTCCATCTCTTTCAATCCACAATGGAGAACGACTCAGGACCATGTGGCGGTCACCACCATTAACTTACCCAGTTGCTACCTCCCCTGGTTTCCCTGTTTGGATACAAGGAAAATCTGAAAGAAAAAGTCCCACTCCGCAGTAGCACACGGAAATGGGATCATCCAGATAGCAACCGTTTGCCAACCGAGCAGGTTCGCTACAGGTTAAGCTAAATTTTATTTTGCTTTTAATAGGAAAACTCAATCCACACTCGTTTCAAATTCATGATGAGTTGAACCCCATCTTACCTAATCCCACTTAAATTAATTGAGGTTTGAGTTAGAGCAGGTTTAATTTGTACAAAACTTTTAAATAAAAATAAATCTCTAAAATTAAAAAATAATACAAATATGTACAAATACTAATACAATATGATGATGCAGTGAATTTGTATGCCTTTCTCGACCTCTGATGCAAAACTATTAGGTTGATGGATCCTCCTACTTGGGACACTGGTGTGGTGTTTGCCAAAAACACTCTGATGCCAAAGTTAGGCTAGAGATAGATGGGCAGAGTAACAGTATTCAGGGTTAATGGGTCTCGTACCTTCTTGGAGGCGATGACTGCCCTTCTTATAGGAGTGTTAGCTTAGATCGTGGGCACCTTCATGGGATAGCCAATCGTACCCTCCAGTTATGCCTTCAACCTTGTGGGGATGTATCGTGCCTTGATATTAGGCTCCATGGACCATGCCCCCGTTCCTGGGAGAACCGTCCCCATCATGGGATCGTGGGGGTTGATCGTTAGGCGAGAATCTCGGGGTGTCTTAATGGCGACGTTTGGTGCATCGCTGGAGCTCTGCCGCTTCGCCTGCTAGTAGGCCTGGCCCAGGATAGGAAGAAGAGGCTAGATCTGGAGATGTGAGCCAGGCTGATCTGGTCCGTCCATACAGGGGGCAGACTAGCTGCACTTGTATTATTTGTATTATCAAATGCCCCAAATTCCCTTGGCAACCCAGGTCAGCCGATGGGAATTTCAAAGAGTCGCGGGACGCCGTCGAATAGGCGCATTTATGGCGCCTTAGAGTCGTCATGATTACTATGCCTGGTGAATCGACGCGACCATTGGCCTCCCTGCCACGTGGCTTCGTGGGGTTGGCCCTGTATACCGATTGGACGTCACTAATATCAATCGTTCGATCTGAGAACCTCGGGCCGATCCATGCTGTTGATTTCGAAAGGAAAAAGCTTATAAAACCTTGACGGTTTACCAAAGGGCCCGTTTTGCACGTATCTTTCAAATTATTCGGCGGGCGATCTCTCCCATTTTCTTCTCTTTCTATTCCGCCATTATTGGTTGCTCGAAGCGAACTCAAGACTTCTTTGCAGTTTTCCTCTTCATCAAGGTATTCGAGGCGTGTAGGTACATGTTTTGGCTTCTCCAGAAGGCCATCTAGTACTACGAGTGGAGAGTTAGGACTCCTTATCCCCTAGGGTTCATAGGAAACCCCTCCTTTATCGAGTCTGTGTACTGGGGTATCCTAGAGGCTTCCAAGTCTACCTTTGCAACCCTACGCGAAATAGAAGACCCTAGGATCATGAATCCCCACCCAATCTTCCTATCATCCAGCTCTAAGCGTACTGCTTCGATGGATTTAGACAGGGTTAGGCCAGACAAGGCTTCAAGTGCCTCTGCGAACTACTTTGGGGACACTATTAGGGGTGCCACTCAGGAGGTGAGGTCAAGGAGGGCAACGAGCCCTGTGGCCATCGTGGATGCCATCGAAAGTGCCCCCGTGGCTGTGGCCGAGGACGGGGCTGGGTTGCCTTCTGCCCACTTGGCTAGGGCTGAGGTCGGAGCTGGGTCACCTTCTGCTCCAAAATGTAAGTACGAGGCCCGACACTTTGCTTGCATTCTAAATGGCACAAAAGTGAGAAAACTCTGATTTGCCTACCAATTCTCAGCCTCCATAAGTTATAGAGTGCCTGGGAGCGAGGACAAAGCATGCTTCCCTCGCCCTGGTGAGATCGCAGTGTACAAGAGTGCGCTATCCGGGGGACTGAGATTTCCCATTGCTCCTCCTATTAGAGGTGTCCTGAGCCGGGCTAGACTAGCCCCTGGATAGTTCATGCCCAACTCGTGGGGTATTCTTATAAGCTGTGCTTCCCTGTGGCAGGCTGTTACAGACAAGGAGGAAATCTTGACCCCTGAAGACTTCATTTTTTGCTATAAGATAACGAAGAGTGAGAGCTCAGACTGGTATTACTTCTCAGCTCAGGCTGGTATTACTTCTCAACTCGGGACGGTATGTCCCACAACCTCCCGGTCTCCCACAAACACTAGAAGGAAAATTTTTTCTTTGTGTATGGCAAGGGTATGGAGATCGCCTACTGAGAGGATGTGACCGACCAGACCCCTCGCATTCCCAGACAATGGGGCAGACCAAGTAGGAAGGGTAAGCGGCTTTGGTGCTTTTATGCTTGATCCCTTCTTAAGGTAGTGGTCTGACCATCACCCGTTTTTTTTTTGCTCAGCACGTCTTCCTGTGCTAGAGGACGAGTCAAGGGAATGCCGTTTAATGAGGGTGAGGGAGCACCCAGTCAAGAATTAGGCGCCCCTTGTAGCTGGTGAGAGTTTGGCGACCTATCTCTTAGGTCCAGACCCTTCTATCGAAGCCCTTCGCACTGAGAGGAGTGAGTCTGGTATGTCTGTTGCAGCTGCTTTCTAATGCAAGTGCACTGATTCTTGCTTTATGTGCTTTGCAGGACAGGAATCGAACATAGGCTTCGACAAGAGGAGCATGGGGTCTTCTGCAAAGAAGAAGTTTGAAGAAATGGAGAAGGCAAGGGCCGTTGGAGAGAGGCCTAGCAAGCGCCACCGACCCAGCTCTGGAGGCAGGACTGTCAAGCAATCCCCTGATAAGGGTTCCGCGGTGGTCAGCACTCCCGCGGTAGCTAAGGCTTCAACTGCTGCCAAGGCATCTGGTCAGCCATCCAGGGCTAGCACCAGAATGCCTCCACCTGCTGCCAAAGCACCCACTGACCCTCCAACCCAAACACAGCAAAGCGAGCCCTTCATTGTGGAAGATGTCCAGGCTGCTTAGGAGAGGATAAAGCAGTTCATCAGTATGGAGGACGTGGGGCCCCTTGTCGACTAGAACAACGCCCAACTGACAAGGAGTATGAACCATGATGCTGTCAAGGTGAGGACTCTAGCCATCTTTTGTTTTTCATCTAACTGCTCGTGTTTATTGGCACTAACCCTGTCCTCCTTTTGCAGTTCCATGTGAAAGCGCTCTGCCTGTCTACCCGCCTGAAGGCGAGGACGACTGAATGCTCTAATAAGGGCCAAGTTATTGAGACCCTGACCGAATCTATCAGCGATCTAAAGAAGAAGGTCAAAGATGCTGAGGAATCCCAGGCGGTTGCCGAGGCAGAGAAAACTGCCGTGCTGGATGAAGTGTCTGAGCTCAGGAAGAAGGTGAAACCTCTGACTTTTGATGATCAAGCCTTTGGGGCAGTCAAGGACTCCCTTACTTTGAGGGTAGTTGAGCTGGAGGGGCAGCTAAAAAATGCTCGCGACAGTGCTGTGGAAGAGTTTAAAGCTGGGGTGGCCTTCCAAGACGAACTCAACGAGGCCTACATGGAAGGTTTCGTTGATGCTAAGGTCACAGCCAATAAGCTTTTCCCAGACCTCGACCTTTCTACCTTGAAGCCATCTGATGACACTACGTCCAATGCACCTGGCGTTGAAGACTAGACCCCTGCAACAGAAGAGGGGGATAAAGCCCAATCCTGATTTCATCAGAAGACCCACAGCACTGGTAAATTTTTTTTTTTTTTTTTTTGTAACCGCTCTAGATTAATAAAACTTTGCTTCACCAATTCTTCATGTTCTTGCGTCTGAACGTTTTGTGATCAGCAGTCTTTGTGAATTTTTTGACCGTCTCCAAGGGATTATAGTCACTCTGAGCAGCAGGATGACCTGACCATCGTGCTAAGTTGGTTTGAGAATCTTAAAATGTTAAGTCTTGGGGACTGCTCAATTGGACAAGGTAGTATTGCGGCCTTTTGGCTTCGTTAGTCAGTCTTAGGGACTGACCAGTTGGGCTTAGTAGTCTTGTGACGTTTCGGCTTGTCTGGTCAGCCTTGGGGCCTGACCATTTGGGCTTAGTAGCCTTGTGGCTTTACGGCTTGTCTGGTCAGTCTTGGGGACTGACCAGTTGGGTTTAGTAGCCTTGTGGCCTTTCGGCTTGTCTGGTCAGTCTTGGGGACTGACCAGTTGGGCTTAGTAGCCTTGTGGCCTCTCGGCTTGTCTAGTCAGCCTTAGGGATTGACCATTTGGGCTTAGTAGCCTTGTGGCCTTTCGGCTTCTCTGGTCAGCCTTGGGGACTGACCAGTTAGGCTTAGTAGCCTTGTGGCCTTTTAGCTTATCTAGTTAGCCTTGGGGACTGACCAGTTGGGCTTAGTAGCCTTGTGGGTCATGCGAGTAGACAATCATTTTGGGGGCCTCAAAGAGCGAAAATCTCATTAAAGAATGCTGGTTACATAAAAAATAGTACTTTCTCAGGTGTTCAGCATGCCAAGGGTTGGGGAGCTCTTTGCCGTCGACTCCGGTTAGCCAGTAGGTCCCTTTCTTGGAAAAACCCTTGACTATGTATGGCTCTTTCCAATTTGGCCCGAGTTTGCCATCACTGGGCTTTCTGGTAGACTGACTGACCCTTTTGAGAACCAGATCTCCTACTTTGAACACCTTGGGTTTCACTCTGGCATCGTGATACCTGCGCATCCTTTGTTGATAGGCAGCTACTTCCACGACTGCTTGCATCCTTTCTCTTCAAGTAGCTCTATGCTTACCTCTAGGGCTTCGCTATTGGCCTCAGCCTCGAAATGTTCGACCCTGGGACTATACAGGCCTATCTTCACCGAGAAGACCGCTTCAGACCCGAAAGTTAGGGAGAAAGGGGTGTGCCTTGTTGCGACCCTTTCTATTGTTCTGTAGGCCCGCAGAATATTAGGAAGCTCCTCCGCCCATAAGCCCTTCGCCTGCTCCAACTTTGCCTTGATGCTTTTGAACAGTGTTCGATTGGTGACTTTGACCTGGCCATTGGCTTAGGGGTGCTCTGGGGAAGAGAAGTGATGGCTGATCTGGAGGTCTGAACACATCTGACCGAACTAACCGCCCTTGAATTGTTTCCCGTTGTCTGTGATGACTACCTTTGGGATACCGAACCTACATATGATGTTCTTCCATAGGAAATTCTTCATTTTCTGCTCAGTGATGGTGGCGACCGCCTCAGTTTCGGCCCACTTTGTGAAGTAGTCAACAGCTACCACCGCGAACCAGGTCTGGCCTTTCCCCAAAGGTAAAGCCCCCACTATATCTATTCCCCACTGGGAGAAAAGCCAGGGGCTCTGGATTGGCGTTAGTTCATGGGCCGGTTGTCTTAGGATGTTGGAAAATCTTTGGCACTTGTCACATTTTCTTACAAACTCTTGGGCGTCCTTCTCCATTGTGGGCCAATAGTAGGCTGCTCTGAGAATCTTCTTAGTTAAAGCTCTCCCTTCTAAGTGGTTGCCGCAGACCCCTTCGTGCACCTCTCTCATGATGTAATCAGCGTCTGTTTTTCCTGCACACATTAGCCAGTGCATAGTGTGTCCCCTTTTATACAGAATGTTGTTTATTAGGGCGTACCTGCTGGCCCTATACTGAATCCTTCTTGCCTCAACTTTGTTTGCTGGTAAGGACCCTTGCTCCAAGTAGTTTCTGATTGGTGTTGCCCATTCCACTTCTTGTTCTACCTGCAGTATTTCTGGGTTCTGAATGCTTGGCGAATCCAGCACTTCCATGGGTACTCCAGAGTAGTTCTCCTAAGATGAAGCAATCCTGGCCAGTCGATCTGCCTCCTCGTTCTGCAGTCTCGGTACTCTTTCTAGTAGTATTTTGGGAAATTTTATTGCCAGACCTTTAGCCATCACACAATACTCCAGCATCTTTTCTCCTCTGGCCTCGTACTCTCCTTTGACCTGTTCCACCACAAGTTGAGAGTCGCTCCGCACCAAGACGTGCTTTGCCCCTATTTACCAAGCCATTTGGAGTCCAGCAATCAAGGTTTCATATTCAGCCTCATTGTTGGAGGCGGGTGTCGCGCCCAGATTTTTCGCGCCCGAAGAATACTCACCCAAGCGGGAAAAATGCTGTACTCTCTCGTTAGAACTCACCCTCCTAAAAGAATGAGTGCGACTAGGTTTGAATTGAAAACAGGTTTGAATAAAGGGCTTTTGAAAAAGATTCGGAGTCGCCACCTAACTTGATTAAGGTGAGTTAGGTCACCTAAAACTAAGCATAATCCGAAAACTACACTTAGGGTTTTTGAAAAACAATTTTGGAAAACATCCTCAAGAGAGGGTTTTTTAGGAAAACAGGTTGTTTGGCAACCTTTGGAAAACATTTAGCCCTTTTTTTGAAAAATAACTCCTTTTTGGTCTTTGAAAACAGTGATCTAGGTTCGGAGGTTAGTTACTTGTAGGGAAGACGTACTAAGCTATCACCCTACCCCGCCCTTTCGGTACCTACATGTCAATCTACCCTAGATTCACCTATGAGAGTCTTCGACTAACTATAGTTCAATCCTATCCATTTTAGAAAAACAATGTTTGAATAGAAACTAACATGATGCATGGTATGCAAGTGTAAGGAAATAAACTTGAAAAATAGATTTGAAAAGAGATTTGAAGAGATAGAATTGAAATTGAAAAGTTTAAAAATTTGGAAGTAGAAATTTGGAAATAGGAAGTTTGAAAGTAGATGGGAATTTGAGATTTGAAAAGATTTTGAAAACTGCACCCATGAGGGTGGAATTGAAAGTTTGAAAGGTATTGTGACCGCACCTATGAAGGTTGCCTACGTATCCCCTTGGGGGAATCAGGTCAGTCGTAGTTCGGACAAGAGTCCGATTGAAAATAGATTGATTTGAAGAAAGAGATTGGATTGGAAGATTGAAATTTGAATTTGATTTGAGATTAGAAGAGGAGATTGGAAATTGAAATTGAGAAGATTGGACTTTGATTTGAAAAGATAGATTTTGGAAAGACTTGGTTTTGGAAAAATGGAGGTTTAGGAAACCTAGACTTAGGAAAGATAGGAGACCTAGGAAGGACCCAAGAGTTTAAGAAAGATTGGATTGGAATGTTGGATTTGGAAGATTTGGAAAGATTTGGAAACTTGGAATTTAGGAAAGATTTGGATTAGGAAAGTTTCGAATTAGGGAAGTTTCATTTTTGGAAAGTTTTGAATTAAGAAAGTTTCATTTTTGGAAAGTTTTGAATTAGGAAAGTTTTAGGTTTAAGAAATGTTCGAAATTAGGAAAGGTTAGAATTAGGAAATTAGAATTAGGAAAGTTTTGAATTAAGAAAGTTTTGAGTTTTGGAATGTTTGAAAAAAAGGACGTTTTGAATTTGGAAAGCTTTGAAAACAAGGAAGTTTTGAAAATAAGAAAAGTTTCGTTTTAGGAAAGGTTTGAAAAAGGGAAAGTTTTCAACTTAGGAAGTGTTTGAATTAAGAAAGGGAAAGTTTTGAATTAAGAAAACTTCATTTCAAGGAAAGTTTTGAAGAAGGAAAGGTTTTGAAAATAAGGAAGTTTTGAAAATAGGAAAGTTTTGGATTTGGAAAGATGTTGGAGTTTTGGAAAGTTTAGAATTTAGAAAGCTTGGAAGTTTAGAAAGATTTAACTTAAGAAAGTTTTAAATTTAGGAAACCTTGGATTTGAAAAGATTTGAAATTTGGAAAGTTTAGGATTTAGAAAGTTTTAGAGTTTTAGAAAATCTTGAACTTAGGAAAAGCAAGCTTGAGTTTAGGAAAGGTTTGAAAACTTAGATTTGAAAAAGATTTTGGAAAAGGGTAAAATTAGGAAAAGATTTAAAAGTTGAGTTTTAACGTTTAGGAAAGATTTTTATGTTCAAGTTTTGGAAACTTAAGGTTTAAGAAAGTGGGAGTTTAGGAAGGATTCGAATTAGGAAAGAGTTGGATTTTGAAACTTAAGGAAAGATTTAAAGTTTGGGTTTAGGAAACTTATGGCTTAGGAAGGAATTGAATTAAGAAAGGTTTGGGATTAGGAGGGATTGGATTTGGGTTTCTAAAGGAGAAAGGTTTGATTTTGTTTCCAAAAATGCAGAATAGGATCTAGTTTCCTAAACGGGGAGATTTGATTTGGTTTCCTAAAGGGAAGATAGGATTTGACAAGGATTTGGAAAGGGGGATTCTAGAAACCCTAGGTTTGGAAAATTATAGTTTCGACGTGGAAAATAGGTTTTGAAAACATGTATAGTTTTGATATAGAAAACAAAAGATTTTGGAAACCTAGGTTTGGGGCAAAGTTTGAAAATCATGTTTTTGGAAAGAAAACTAAGGTTTCCTAATTGTGGGTTCTAGGGTTTGGTTTGGGCTCTAAGGAAAGAGTTTTTTTTTGGAAAACGCATTTTTGAAAACGAAGGTTTTCTAGAAGGGAATCCTAGGGAGGAGTTTTTTTTGGAAAGCATATTTTTGGAATCGTAGAGTTTAGAAAGAAAATCCTATAGGGGAATTTCTAGAAGGAAGATTCCGGGAGGAGAGTTTTTAGAAAGATTTTTGGAAAGAGGTTTTAGGAAGGTGGATCTAGGGAATGTTTTTAGAAGGTGAATTTTGAGGAGAGGATTTTGGAAAGGAGTTGAAAAAGAGAGATTTTGAAAGGGAGTTTTTGAAATCAATTTTGAAGAGGGGAGTTTTAGGAAAGTATGTTGAAAAAGAGATTTTTAGGAAAAGATTTTTGAAGAAAGAGTTTTTAGAAGGTGTAAAAACATCTCACTTTCCTAAAGCAATTCTAACCATAAGAAGGCTAGAACCACTTTAAGAAAGTGGTTTTGAAAACAAGGTTTGAAAATATAGACCAAAAGGCCACTTTTAATATAACACTTTCCTAAAGCAACCCTAGCCATGGAAAGGCTAGAATCACCCTAGAATTGTGGTTTTGAAAACATGTTTTTGAGAAAGAGCTTTTGATGCAAGTTTGAAAACAAGTTTGAAAACGATTTTTGAAAAGAACTTTTTGAAAACGAATTTGGAAGATGCAAGACTATGATATGCACAATGCAATTTGGGGTCGTGAACATACAAGGCTAAGGCTTCACCACATAATCAAGGGGGCCGGACCCACGTGGTCTTTGGTTAGACTAGAAGAAAGCCCCCGACACGGTGACTCTCCCATAGTCCAATCCTACACATGGACCGGGAATCCCCTTGTTTCAAGCATGCAAAGAAAGGGGGGGAAAGAGATGGGGGATTAAAATAGAGAAAACCCAAGTGGATTGGAGAGAGAAGAGAGAGGGGGGAAATGCAGAAAATTAAAGAGGGAGCCTACCTTGTTTCTTGTTTATTTTGCGCGCCGTGCAGTCTTCGGTCTTCGGTCTTCGATCTTGATCTTCACCCTCAGTCTTCAAGGATTGTCTTTAAGCTTTGAATGGCTGCTCTTCAAGTCTTGAGAGAGTGGTTGAAGGCTAGTGTATGAGTGTATAGGAGGCTAGGGTTTGTGTATAGTGGCTAGGGTTTGGAAAACCTAGGGAGGCTAGGGTTTTTGGAGGTGCTCGAGCTCTGTGTATCGAATTGTGTGATTTTTAGATTAATTTTGCAGACCCCCTTCACGTTGATCGAGGCTCTGTATTTATAGAGGTTGGACAAGCCTGGCGCCTGTTGCAGTGGCGCCAGGGCAAAATTTATACTGGCGCCACTAGAAGTGGAGCCAAGCTATTTTTTGGCTTGGCGCCACTGCTAGTGGCGCCAGCCATTTAGGAAACAATTAAGGTCGGCAAACAACGTATCTTTGACTAGATTTGGGCGCCTGTACTAGTGACTACCATGTAAACTTTAGCCTGGCTTCACTAGGAGTGACTCCGGAAAGTCCGGGAATGATTTAAAGGAGCCGGGAGTGACCCGGAAGGCCGGAAAGGAGCAGGAACACTTAAAATAGTGTCCTGGAGGTATTTGACTTGAAAGTGAGGATTGGATGTGTCGGAAAGGTTGACCGAGCCTTTAGGGGCAACACGGTCAATCGGACCGGAAAACTGCCGGGACAGACTCAAACTGTCCCGGAAGAAGACTTGGGATCTGGAAACATTATTTAGAATGTTTCCAGAGGTTTCCAGTTTGATTCCCAGGGCCGGCGTGGTCGGAAATGGAGACCGGCCCACCAGGGGCAAAACGGTCATTTTGTACCGAGTTTGCCGGAACTGACTCGGAATGGTCCGGAAAGGTAAAGGAAGGTCGAGAACACTATAAAAAGTATTCTCGGGACATTACCGGTTTGATACCCAGAGCCGTTGTGGTCGAAGAAGGAGACCAGCCCTCTAGGGGCAAAACGATCATTTTGTACCGGGTTGGCCGGAACTGACTCGGAATGGTCTGGAAAGGTAAAGGAAGGTCGAGAACACTATAAAAAGTATTCTCGGGACATTACCGATTTGATACCCAGAGCCGGTGTGGTCGAAGAAGGAGACCGACCCTCTAGGGGCAAAATGGTCATTTTGTACCGGGTTGGCCGGAACTGACTTGGAATGATCCGGAAAGAGAAGGGAAGGTTGAGAATACTATAAAAAGTATTCTCAGAAGGTTACCGGTTTAATACCCAGAGCCGGTGTGGTTCCCGGGGCGTTCGGATGCCTAGGGGCAAAATGGTCATCTTGACTGGAAAAGGGTCCAAAGGGTAATTTGGTCATTTTTCACCGAAGTGAGCTAACAGATATGGGTATTGACCTAGGTTTTGAGTGTTTCCGCCACTCGGACGGGGTTGAGTATTTCCGCTACTCGGACGGGGTTGACGATTTGAGAGTACTTCCGCTACTCTAACGGTTCTGTGAGTATTTCCGCTACTCTAACGGTTCTGTGAGTACTTCCGCTACTCTAACGGTTCTGTGAGTATTTCCGCTACTCGGACGGCTCCATGAGTACTTCCACTACTCTAACGGTTGAGTATTTCTGCTACTCGGACGGCTCTGTGAGTATTTCCGCTACTCTAACGGGTCTATGAGTATTTCCGCTACTCTAACGGTGGAGTATTTCCGCTACTCTAACGGTTGTGTGAGTAGTTTTGCTACTCGGACCATCTCGAGGAATAAACTGTCTCGAGAGAGGGATTGGAAAGGGGTCTTATCGTCTCCGAAGAGACGTGCCTGAATTGGAACCGTCTCGAAGAATAAACTGTCTCGAGAGAGGGATTGGAAAGGGGTCTTACCGACTCCGAAGAGACGTGCCTGGGTTTTGAGTGTTTCCGCCACTCTGACGGTTTTGTGAGTGTTTTACTACTCGGACCGTCTCGAGGAATAAACTGTCTCGAGAGAGGGATCGAAATTGGAATAAGAAAGGACAATGCCCCTAAGGGCATTTTGGTCATTTTGCCTCTATTTGGGCCTGACAGGCCCACGAAACGATAGAAAGATGGAATTTGAAACTAGAGAATTGGATTCGATAGGAATATGCCCAAAATGACTTGAAAACAAGTCTGGACGGAGTGTAGACTGCCGAGCGGTCAAAAATGGGGTGCTTACAGCGGGGAATTTGAACTTGATGGCATACTCGAGTTTGTGCCCTTTAAGGGTTACAAGGACGACCGTGGCGCCGCTTGCTCTGTCCATTGAGGAGCCGTCTACATTGAGCACCCACTGGGGCTGCAGGGAGTTGTCACCGGGGTAGGTTGTGGGGTGGGTGAACTCAGCGATGAAGTCGGCTATAGCCTGCCCCTTAATCGCCAATCTTGGTCTGTATTGGATATTGAATTGGCTGAGTTCTATGGACCATTTGATAAGTCTTCCCGAGGTCTCCGGCTTATGGAGAACCTTCTTCAATGGCTGGTCTGTCAGGACAACTATGGTGTGGGCCTGGAAGTATGGCCTCAGTCTCCTTGTTGAGGTCATGAGGGCGAGGACTAGCAGCTCCATTGTGGGGTATTGCTCCTCTGCGCCCCTCAGGACCCTACTTGTGTAATAGACAGGCTTTTGGACCCCTTCCTCTTGCCTGACCAGGGCTGAGCTCACCGCTGTATATGACACGGCGAGGTAAAAATAAAGCTCTTCACCTTTCACGGTTCTGCTCAGTAGTGTCACTGAACTTAGATATCCTTTAAGTTGTTGGAAAGCCTATTCACATTCAGGGGTCCACTCAAAAGCTTTACGCAGAATTTTAAAGAAAGGAAGGCACTTATCTGTTGATCTGGAGATGAATCTATTCAGCGCTGCTACTTTGCTAGCCAGCTTTTGAACTTCCTTGGCGGACGTTAGGGACTGCATGTCCAGTACTGCCCTAACTTTCTCGGGGTTAGCCTCTATCCCCCGGTTGGAGACCATAAACCCCATGAACTTGCTAGATGTCACTCCAAAGGCGCATTTAGCAGGGTTTAATTTCATCTTATAGGCTCGCAGGTTCTTGAACGTCTCTTCCAGGTCTACTAGGTGGTTGGTGGCTTGCTTGCTCTTTACTAGCATATCATCTACGTAGACTTCCACATTTCTCCCAATATGATTGCTGAACATGCGATTGGCAAGCCTCTGGTAGGTTGCCCTGGCATTCTCGAGGTCAAAAGGCATCGTTTTATAACAGTACAGACCTCTGTCTGTCACGAACGCCGTATACTCCTGGTCATGTTTCGCCATCTTTATCTGGTTGTAACCTAAGAAAGCATCCATAAAGGTTAACATCTCATATCCTGCCGTCGAATCCACTAGTTGATCTATTATAGGCAAGGGGAAGCTATCCTTGGGACATGCTCTGTTCAAGTCTGTGAAATCCACGCACATCCTCCATTTTCCATTTGCCTTTCTAACCATCACCGCATTGGACAGCCAGGCTAGGTACTGGGCCTCCTTTATAAAGCCAGCTTTTGTCAATTTTTCAACTTCGTCTGCCACTGCTTCATTGCGCTCTGGAGCGAAGGACCTCCTTTTTTGCCTGACCGATTTTACCATCGGGTCTATGTTTAGATGATGGGCAATAATCCGGGTATCGATGCTCGGCATATCCTCATGAGACCAAGCAAAAACATCGGCATTATGCTTGAGGAAACACCTCAATTCCTCCTTGAATTCTCCGGAGGCTGCCGTTCCGATCTTTACCATCTTAATCTGGTCATGCCCTCCAACCATGACCTCTTCAAGCTCTTCTATCGGTTCTCCCCTCCTGATCTCTTCTTTGTCTCAAACCTTCAGCTCCTCAATCAGCATGCCTCCTTGGTCTCTCCCTTGAGGGATACCATGTAACACTCTATAATGGTCTGCTGGTCACCCCTGGCTTTCCTAACTCCTTGGGATGTGGGGAACTTGACCTTCAAGTGGTAGGTGGAAGGTATGGCTTTGAATTCGTTGAGGGCTGTTCTGCCCACGATGATGTTATAAGCTGAGGGGCAATCTACCACTAAAAACGTTACAATCTTGGTAGTTTGTTGAGGCGCCGTTCCTAGCATTACTGGTAGAGTTATGGAGCCTAGGGGTGTAACTTTGTCGCCAGTGAAGCCGACCAAGGGAGAGTTGACCGGTTGTAACTTCTCCCTGCCGACCTTCAACTGTTTGAAGGCCTTTAGGGAGAGAATGTCTGCCCAGTTTCCATTGTCCACCAAGACTCTTCGGATCACGAAATTGGATACCACTGTTGATATGACCAAAGGTCGTGGGGTTGACACACGACCCCAGCCTCCTTGTCGGTGAACGTGATGGGATCATGCTCTGGCTTTTGGCTATTCGATCCATGGGCATGACCTCCCTTTGGCTCCGTGCCTCCCTAGCGTGTCGTTTCCTTGTTGATGAAGACTCTCTGCCGCCTGCGAAACCTCCAAAGATGACCCTTATCTCGCCCATGAGCTGCTGGTTTTGTCTTTCCCTCTCTGGACTTTTTCACTCGGCCTGCCTTAGTGCCTGGTCTCGTCTCTCGTCGCGTCTGCCCCCCACTATGTATCTGCCTAATCTCCCTTGCTTGATCAGATTCTCGATTTGCTGCTTAAGGTCGTAACAGTCCTTCGTATCGTGCTCATGGTCTTGGTGGAATTGGCACCACTTGTTGGTTGGCCTTTTCTCTGGTGGGGACCTTACCCGCCCAGGCCATCTCAACGCTGTATCCCCCTTGATCTCGTAGAGCACTTGATCCAGAGAAGTGTTCAGTGGGGTAAAGTGCTGGTTGTACCTGGCCTGCTTAGTCCTATCACTCTCCCCTCGTGGCTTCTGTTCTGCCAACCTTGGGGCTTTCACTGCCCTGTTGTCTTTCTTTTCTTTAGCCGTCCTCTTCTTGTCCAGGCTGGGTGTGGTGCTCTCCTAGTCTTCCCTGGCTTTGAGGGTATCTTCTGCGTTCATGTATTTCTGTATTCGGAGCATTAGCGTAGCCATGGTTTTGGGCGCCTCATTGGCCAGGGAGAACAGGAACTTGGGAGTTCTGACGCCTGTAATGAAAGCTGCTACTGCCACTTTCTGATCCAGGTCA
Organism: Euryodendron excelsum; assembly: GCA_033060915.1. Taxonomy (NCBI): domain Eukaryota; kingdom Viridiplantae; phylum Streptophyta; class Magnoliopsida; order Ericales; family Pentaphylacaceae; genus Euryodendron; species Euryodendron excelsum. Next base: position 4,333,619 of record CM065390.1, read on the forward strand.
TTCACATAGAGAGTCTCTTGGTTGAAACGGGTGACAAACTCACGCAGGGTCTCCTTCTCGCATTGCGTAGTGTTGAACAGGGAGGTGGAGGGCCTCCTCTGTCTCTGCCCCCCGATGTAATGGCTGACGAACAACCTGCTCAAGTCCACAAATTTATTGATCGTCCCGGGAGAGAGCCTGTGGAACCAGATCCTGGCCGGACCCTTAAAGGTGGTAGGAAACGCCTTGCACATAATCTCGTCGAGAACTGCCTGAAGGTCCATCAGGGCCTTATACGTCTCGAGGTGGTCCAGGGGATCCTTTGTGCCATCGAAGGACTCCAACATGGGCATTTTGAACTTCGAGGGTAAGGGCATCCTCATTACCGCTGGTGTGAACGGCTGTCGTGCCCAGGTTTTTGGGTGTCCAATGTCCTTTCGGTTTGGAGACCCTAAAGCACAGAACTCTGTCACTAGAACTCGTCCTCCTAAAAGGACAAGTGCGACTAGGTTTGAAAATTGATTTAGGTTTAAAAATTGATTTGACTAAGGGCTTTTTAGAAAAATAGGAGTAGCCACCTAACTTGATAAAGGTGAGTTAGGGTACCTAAAACTAAGCGTTAATCCGAAGATTAAACTTTGAGTTTTTGAAAAAGGTTTTTGAAATCTCCCTCAAGAGAGAGTTTTTAGAAAAATAGGTTGTTTGGCAACCTTTTGGAATGTTTAAGCCCTTTTTGAAAATAACTCCATTTTGGTCTTTTGAAAACAGAAATCTAAGGTTCGGGGGTTGGTTATGTGTAGGGAAGATATCCTAAAATCATCACCCTATCCCGCCCTTTCGGTACCTACATGTCTAATCACCCTTGATTCACTCACTAGAATAATCGGTTACCATTGTCCACTTAATATCCACTTTAGAACTTTGAAAAAGGGATTTAGTCATCACTTTTTGGATGAATGATGCATGATGCAAGTTTTGGAAGAAGTTTAAAAATAATAAAGGTTTTGAAAGAGTTTGGAATAGAAACTTTGAATTGATTGGAATTTTTGAAAAAGGGATTGGGGTTTAAATAAAAGTTATGACCACACCATTTTAGGTTGCCTACGTATCTCATTTGGCGAGAATCAAGTCAATCGTAGTTCGGGCAAGAGCCCGATGGAAAATAGGCGCATTAGGGCATTTGGAAGGTTTAAAGACACTTTGGGGTCTTTGAAAAAGTTTAAGACACTTTGAGGTCTTTGGAAGTTGAAAACTCTTTATGGTCTTGGAAGTTTTGACTTGAAATTGGATGGTGGAGTGTTTTGAAAATGTTTTTGGATCAACTTGAGGGAGTTTTGAAAAAATGCTTTGGCACGTCTCAAGAGAGCTTGGAAGTGTTTTTGAAGCCTTGTTTTGAAAACCTTGGAGGCATTTTTTTGATGAATTGATTTTTTAAAGTAGTTTTTGGAAAGGAATAAGGGTTTGAAATTCTAATATGGACAACCTTGGAGATTGTTCTTGATTTATCACTTCTCCTTGGAATCCCTAGCCATGAGAGTGCTAGAGACACCTTAGGTTTGTGACTCTTTGAAAACATTTTTGGAAAGGTCTTGAAGAGGGAATGTAAGAACATTTGAAGAATTTATGGAGTTGGTTTTTTAAATCAAAAGAGTATGAGGTTTTGGAAAAATAGGTTATGAGGATAGTTTAAAATTGAATGATCATTTAGGAAAGGGTTCAAGAGTTAGAACCTTTGAAGTTCACTTAACCTAGGTTGGGTTAGACTAGGGTTAGGGAGAACCTAAGGTTAAGAAGACTACGGGTTAACTAACTAGGGTTAAGTCAACCTAGGGTTAGGCAACTAGGGTCAAGTTAACCTAGGGTTAGGTAACTAGGGTCAAGTTAACCTAAAGTTGGTCAACTACGGTCAAGTCAACCTAGGGTCAAGTTAACCTAGGGTTAGGTAACTGATTACACTCTAAAAGTGTAATCATAAGCCCTTAAATTGCATATTGTTAAATTTATATTGTAGTTAATTATCTTGTTTTAGTCTAATAAATGATTTATTGTGTATTTTTGTGTATTTTGTAGGTTTTGGAGTGAAAACAACAAATAAGAGCCAAAATGACAGAAGACCGTCCAGACGGTACGTCCGGATGGTACAGCCATTCGGACGGTTGGTGTGTTCAGACGGTACGTTCGGACGGCTGAAAGACCGTTCAGACGGTGCGACAAATGGCGGAGTTCCGGAGTCGAGTTTTCCCGTTCGAAGCCAATCCAGAGTCGTGATTTTGCGTCCGAAGACCGTTCGGACGATAAAACAACCGTTCGGATGGTGAAATAAGCGTCCGGACGCACTTTGAACGCGCGTTGGACGCACTTTGGACGGGGAGTGCAGATTTGCCCTAAAATGCTAGCCGCGATCGAGAAAAAAAGGGGGGGGTTGGTTTTTTGGTTAGATGGAGAATTAGTTTTTGAGTTTTGTAGAGGGTTTTTGATAGTTTTGATAGTTAGGAGTAGATTTTTGGTAGATTGGCTATGGGAGATCTTCATTCAAGGTTGGTTTTCCATTTGTTCTTCATTTATTAGTGTAGATTTATTTCTTGTAATTTTATTTGTAATTTTCTTTGTTATGTTGTAATTTTTTTATATTTCTCTTGTAGTTTTCTTGTACCCAAACTCTTTTCATTTCTTTTAAGTAAATGCTAATCCTTGTATACTTTATTTTCATTTGTATGCTTTTATTATGAGTTTAATTAGCTAGTTTTTAGATTGGGTTCAAATGTGAAAATCACCTAAATAATCCAAGGAATTAAATGGAGGCATCTCATGAAATAATTGCTATATTTTCCTAGAATTTCATTCTCAACAATTGATAAAAGATAACTTAGAAAACCTAGGTTATTGACTATGTTTGGCTAATCAATGCACAAACCACAAATTTGGCATTGACTAAGTTAAATCGATGGTATTAACCTTTGACTCCCCATGGAACATGTATCTAATTTAAATTGCTTGAGAATAATCGGCTTTCAAAGCTAAATCCTCCGAATTAAGCGCACTTAAATGTCGTGTTTGATTTGAGTTATTAACCCCATTGGAAACCTTGGATGAAATTGAGTGATTGGATCATTTGAGCCCAATTTTCTTTTAATTACTTTAATTTTATTTTCACTTTGTTTTACTTTAATTGTCTAGTGTTAATTGCTTTAATTTCCATTACATTAGATTAGTAATTCAAAACCATCATCAAAACCTAAAACATTTTCGGTCTTTTTATTTTCCCTTTTTATTTTAGATTCAATGCCCCTCTTTAATTGCAAATCGATCCTTGGTTAGCTTGGTGTGAGTTGAGTGCTAGAGCCTATATTTGGCTAGGTCCCTCGGGAGAGAACGATACCGGATTACCGGTTTATACTTCATCGCGACCCCCGTACTCTTGCGGGGTGCTAACTCTATTTTGTAGGAATACCGCATTACGGAGGCGAACCAGTAACTAGGGTCAAGTTAACCTAAGGTCAGTCAACTAGGGTCAAGTCAACCTAGGGTCAAGTTAACCTAGGGTCAAGTTATCCTAGGGTTGAGGTAACCTAGGGTCAAGTTAACCTAGGGTCAAGTTATCCTAGGGTCAAGTTAACCTAAGGTTGGATTGGAAGTTGGTTTTGAAAATTAGTTTAATACATTTTTGGAGAGAGTTTTGGAAAACACAACATATTATACAATGGATTTTAATAGGCCATCTTTTTGAAGATCATTTTCATAAAAATTTTGACTCTAGTTAAGAGTAGGGTTTGTATGGTTGGTGATTGGAGACCATTCCAAGGAAGGTTTCTTCATGGCCATTATAACCACTATCTTGACAAGAATACAAGGGTTCAAAAATTAACATAATGATGGTAATTTTTAGAACATCATTTTTATGCAAAGATGGAGAGAATGCATTTTTGAAATCATCTTTGAGGAAGGATTTTGAAAACCATTTTTCAAGGGAACAATTCCATCAAGAGAGGGTTCATATGGCCAATAAAAAGGGAGACCACTCAAGAAAGGGTTCCATGGGGCCATTCCAACCCCTAAACTTGAGAGAATGAAACCATAAAAATCAAAAGATTTGAACATCATTCTTAGGCGATCATAAGGAGAAAAGGGGACCATTCTAACAATTTAGGGGTCTTATGGCCAATATAAAGGGAGACCACTCAAGAGAGAGTTCCATGGGGCCATTTTAACCACTAAATTTGATAGGATGAAAACCTTGAAAATTAAAGAGTTTGAAAGCAACCTTTGTGCAAGTCGAAATGTAATGATGCAAAAGTGTGAATTAGGAGATAGTGAGGGATTTTCTAAAGCATAACTCCTAAAGTCTCATCCTAAACTTCAAGAGGCCAACTTTTGGAACAATTTTTAAGGGACATGTAGAACTTGGAAATGTCATAAAATTAAGAGCAATGCAAACATTGTGGAATATGGCAATAAACATAAAATGAAGCCAAGCATATAAGACATGATCAAAATAGTAATATGTAAGGGGTCATGATTCACATACAAGGCTTTTAGGCTTCACCATAAAACGAGGGGCTCTTAGGTCATACCATCTTAAAGTAGGCTAGTGAGAGGTCCCCCTACACGGTGGCTCTCACTTGCTTTCCTCTAGGCATGATCTAGGAGCCCTCTTGGCTCAAGCATGCAAGAAAGGGGGGTTGAAGATGGGGATTAAAATAGAGAATAGCCTAAGTAGGCTAGAAGGGAGAAGAGAAGAGTGGGGGAGAGCACAAATATAAAAGGGATACCACCTTTTGCCTTCAACACTCTTGTAATCTTCAATGGATGTCTTGATTGGAGCTTAAGTGACTTCAAGAAGGCTTGAGAGGCTTGAGTGGAGTGTATAAGTGTGTATGAGGCTTTATGTATGGAGTGTACAGGCTTAGGAGAGGTAGAATCTAACCTAAGTATTGGAGGGGAGGAATATATATAAAGATTCGAGTTTCTGGAGTGATTTCAGCAGAGTTTCGTATAAATTTCGGACCTAGAATATGCAAGGGGGGAGGCCTCTATTTATAGGCAATCTGGAACAGACCATGCGCATGTGTTACATGCGCAGGTACTGTTCCATTGCCAAAATAACACGTGGCACCCTATGTACTGGTTAAATCTCGACCGTTGATCGAAAGTCGGTCGATTTGAACAAAATTTGAGCGCATGTAGCATACGCTCCATCACTGGGAAGATTTGTCCAAACTTTATCTCGATAATTGGGCCAACCGGGAATGTTCTAGGGGAATCGATCGCACTCGGGATGTTCTTCTAGTGCAATCGATGAACTTTCATGTTTTCGAAGAGTTTGAATTATGTTCAGAAGCGTGGGATATCGTCTTGGGAAGCGTGCCAAAAAGGACACTTTTGTGGAGCGTCTGTGATACGCTCCGTGTGTGTTCGAAAGTAGCTGTTTTCATTTGATGTGATCGAGGCCTTTGAGAAGCGATCTATTCGATCGGACCGTTCTGATAGAAAGTACTCTGGAAATACTTTCTAGAATTCCCAAATTTATGCATTTCTCAAGTCGTTTGACGGTGCGTTTTGATTAGGGAATCGAAGAAAAAGTTAACGTTGGCAGAGCGTCTGTGAGATGCTCCAAGGGTTGCTAACAGTCATGGTTTGCACACCGTACGATGGAGGGCTTCGGGGAGCGATCTATTCAATCGAACCGTATCAACGGAAAGATCTATGGACGAGTGTTCGGGAATTCCCTGATTTACGCATTTCTTAAGTCAATTGACGGTGCATTATAACCAGGGAATCGGAGGAAAAGACAATTTAGGCAGAGCGTCTGCGAGATGCTCCGGGAAACTTTTATCGCGTCGTGTGAGTTTAGTGTCGTAGGGTGTTCCTTGGGTTAAACAAAGGCGTGCGGTGAAATCCTTTGTTCGAAACCCCAAGGCCGGTGCTGTTTCGGGGCGTTTTTGGCTCCTAGGGGCAAAACGATCATTTTAACCGGAGTTGACTGGAAATGATCAGGAATGGTCTGGTATATTGTGTTAGGCGTGTAGGGCTGTTCAAGGATGGTTTTGAGAGAGTTTGTTGCCGTTTAGCGGGGTTCGTGCCGTGCTGAGTCGTTTAGGGCAAAATGGTCATTTTGACCAAAGTGAGCCGGAATAGGACCGGATTTGGACCAAATGGCGTGCGGGGGACACCCGATAGTTTGACAACATTATGGAAGGATGGACTTATCGTTTTGAGGGATTTTAAACTTTCCCAAAACGTGCCTAGAGGCCCAAAGGGCAGATTTGGTTATTTTTCACCGAGTCGGGCTAGCAAGTGCCGATGTTGACCTAGGTGTTGGTTCCCGAGATCGCCCAGTCTCGGAAAACTACCTGTGCGGTGTTGGTCTCTAAGAACGCCTGGTCTTAGAGAGCTATCTGTAGGGTGGTGTTGGTTCCTGAGAACGCCTGGTCCCAGAAAGCTACCTGGAAGGGTGGTGTTCGTCTCCGAGAACGCTTGGTCCCGGAGAACTACCGAATGACGGACATTCTACATTGGCAGGCTAGCAGGCGCCAGAAGTGAACCGTCTAGAATCTTTGATGAGGTGTTGGTCCCTGAGACCGCCCGATTCCGGGAAGCTACCTGGATGGCGTTGGTTTCTGGGACCGCCTGGTCCGGAAAACTGCCTGGAATAATGGTGCTTAAGGCTCCAGCAGATCCTTGTGGGCCTGAGAAGCGACTAGCTGGTTGGATTGGAGATTGAAAGGCTCATCTTAAGCCTACACGTATTGTGATGTTGGAAACCGAATCTGGTCGAGCTGGAGATTGTTGAGCGGGCAAAAATGGGGTGCTTACAACGGCATGTCTGTCCGGTTTCCCAGCTCTTCTACCGTGCTGGGGCCTTTTTCTTTCACCGCCACAATCAACCCAACTAGTTTGGCCTGCATTTCCTTCAACTGCTCATCCCACATTTGGTGAGTTTCGCCAATGTGCTCTGGAAGCACCATTGTCGCTGCTTTAGACCGGTCGACGTGGCTCTGTTCTTCGTCGACGTGGAATCCGGCCCCTCTCAGGGGAGGGTTCTCTCCAGTAAGCGCTGGGTCCTCTGCTCCCCCGCCGGCGTCGCCTCCTTAGTTCCTTGCCGTAGGCTGGTTTGCAGGCACCGGTGGGTCCTCTAGCGATGGTGGATCCACTATCACCGGTGCCTCCAGTGGCGGTAGCAATCTCATCTCCAACTCCTGATTTCGAGACTGGAGCTGATTCATAGAGGCCATCATTTCGATGATCTGCTGCTCCAAGGCAGCGATTCTGGTGGTGCTTTGTCCCTCCATTTCTTCGTCTAACCTAATTGATACAGTACCAAATCGGGTCAAGGCCATGAAACGATCAAAGTGTTATTCTCACAAACGGCGCCAACTGATGATGCAATGAATTTGTATGCCTTTCCCGATCTCTGATGCAAAATTATTTGGTTGATGGATCCTCCTGCTTGGGATACCGGTGTGGTGCCTGCCAAAGACACTCTGATGCCAAAGTTAGGCTAGAGATAGATGGGCAGAGTAACAGTATTCAGGGTTAATGAGCCTCGTACCTTCTTGGAGGTAATGGCTGCCCTTCTTATAGGAGTGTTAGCTTGGATCGTGGGTACCTTCATGGGATAGCAAATCGTGCCCCCCAGTTATGCCTCCAACCTCGTGGGAATGTATCGTGCCTTGATATTAGGCTCCATAGACCATGCCCTCGCTCATGGGGGAACCATGCCCATCATGGGATCGTGGGAGCTGATCGTTAGGCGAGAATCTCGGGGTGTTTTAATGGCGGCATCTGGTGCATCACTAGAGCTTTGTCGCTTCGCCTGCTAGTAGGCCTGGCCCAAGAGGGGAAGAGGAGGCCGGGTCTGAAAATGTGAGCCAAGCTGATCTGGTCTGTCCATACAGGGAGCAGACCAGCTGCATTTGTATTATTTGTATTATCACAATATAACATGGATAAAGAAAAAATCTAAAACTCAAAATAAAAAGTAACGTTAATATCATAATAGTTATTTGTACTAAAGATATTTTTTATAATTAAATATAATTTGAATATTTAAAAATTTTATAATATAATTGGGACGGATTGAAAATAAGGTGACCTAAATTCTACTCATCCTAAACCCATATTAAATTTTGTTCTTTTTTCATAATTCGCTTCTAATATGTTTATTCATGCTTTAAATTTTTTTTTATTAGGACTATTTCGAGTTGAATTGCCAATTTGCCACCTCTATCTGTAATCCTTCAGCAGCTGTGTGAGCGTGACATGGGACACCAGCCACTTCCCTTGTTACCTTCCTCTGCAACTTTAAACTAAACCAAATAAGGAAAATGTAAGAAAAGGACGTTCCAAGTGGGACCCACTTGACAAAGGTTTTTTCAAATGGGGAAAGGGCACGTGATGCACGCGTTTTCACGGGAAAACCAACCGGGCTCTGAGCGGTTGCTAACTGTCCGGACGGGGTTTCGTCTTTTAGTTAAGAGGTGTCAACTTCCCAAAAAAAGTATCTTTTGTTTCTATGTGCCACGTCATCTCCAGACGATTACTTTGAGCCACCTGTCGGCCGTACTGCTACCACGCAGCTTCCTTGCGGCGCTCTACAAATCTGAATTAGTCGCCGATTTTTTTATCCACTCCATCCCTCGGCACTTTTTTTTTTTTTTTTTCTATTCTTTTTTTGAACAAAAGTTATTGAGTTTAATTTTGATGTATTAACAGTATAAATTTTTTATTTAAGTAGATATTAAAATACAATATGTGTTCATAAATTTTACTTTTTACATTGTTCAAGATTTGAAAAAACAAGTATTGTATTTTGGTGCCTGCAAGTTTAAAAAATTTTAAAATATTAGTGTATATAAATTAAACCCATAATTTTTTTTTTCTCTTTAATTACTATCCTATCGCATACAAATACAATCCTCTACTTCTATGTGGAGTTTCATAAACTTTAACCATTCAGTTTTATTCTATTTATTTTATGTGTTTTCTTTTTTCTCTTGAGTTGGTTTTACTTAATTCTCAAATAACTTTCTATATTATTGGACAAGAAATAAAATTTTACGCCTAATCACTTTCTTGACTTAATTTGTATAAATTAACTAAAGGATTATAACGTTCTAGAATTGTGAATGACAAAATTGTTTTCACCCTATTTGATCTTACCTAAAAAAAGAAGAGGAAGAAGAAATAATAAGGATTGTGTTGTTGTCTGGTAGGTTTTTTTTTTTTTTTGCTTATTCTTGGTCATTTTCTTTCCCCAATGTTGGATTTTTTTTATTTTCGTTTTTTTTTGGTGTTGAATTTCAATAATAGAACTTTTAATCTTTACAAATAAAAATATAAAATCGTTGAACCAGCTCAACTTGTGTAATCGCCGAGGAATTTGCCCCCCGGAACGGCAACATAAAACAGAATTTCCGTGTTGTATTTTTTGACTCTTGACTCTAGCAGCTACATTACTCGAGAAAGGATAAGGGGTTGTATTGGGTTTGTAGTTGTACTCAATCATCACTCATAATCAGTCAAATCATAACTTGCCACATCACCCTCACAAAACCACGTGTTCTACACACATACTTAAAGCACAAAACCAGCTGTTCTCGCTTTTTCAATTGGCGGCAACCGTGGCCGTCCCGCGCCGCCCCCACCCAGCGGCTTATCAGTTTCCGTGTTCGCGTCTAAAGATAAGATATATATTTATATTATATATATAGTGAATGATATATTAATGTATAGTCAGAACCATATGAAAATAACTTTGTTCAGATTGACCCCTTGTGCCCCAAAAGCAAACTCAACTTCAGAAATCATCCACTCAAACTATTATGGATATGTTTTCTCACTTTTCTGACCCACTCTCTTGTGGCTCTGTTTTCTGGTCAAGCGACACGCCGGAATCTTCGTCGGCATCCGATGGTGCCAGTGCCCGGCCTGCCAACTTCTCGGACGAGGAGGTGTTGTTAGCTTCCAGCCACCCGAAGAAGCGCGCCGGAAGGAAGAAATTCCGGGAGACTCGCCACCCTGTGTACAGGGGAGTGAGACGGAGGAACTCCGGCAAGTGGGTCTGCGAGGTGCGCGAGCCGAACAAGAAGTCGAGGATATGGCTCGGGACATTCCCAACTGCCGAGATGGCGGCGAGGGCTCACGACGTTGCGGCAATTGCCTTAAGAGGCCGGTTGGCCTGTCTGAATTTTGCTGACTCGGCTTGGAGGTTGCCCGTTCCGGCGTCGGCAGACCCTAAGGACATTCAGAAGGCGGCGGTGGAAGCAGCAGAAGGGTTTCGGCCGTCGGAATTCAATGGGGTTTCTAGTGAGGAAGCGAAGCCTGAGGACATGGCGGAGACAATGCCGGAGAAAGTGTTCTTCATGGACGAAGAGGCGGTTTTCGGCATGCCGGGATTGCTTGCAAACATGGCAGAAGGGTTGATGCTACCTCCACCTCACTCTGTAGGATATGGGTACTATGGAGATGAGATGGAAGTTGATGCTGACGTGTCCCTATGGAGTTACTCAATTTGATTTGAGTTTTGAGTTCTGGCACTTTGGCTTGTTAGAGAGAATTTTTTAAACCGGACTTTAATTTTTGATAAGTACGGATATATATATATATATATAGGTCATAGGCATATGTATATGTGTCTATAAGTTGTTGTGAGAAAAGAATGGAAAAAGGACAGTCAAGCGAAGAATGTGTGCCCTATAAACTATCAGGGTTTGCTTCCCTTTGTTTACTCAATAGGCAACGGCTTGTAGTGAAGGCAACTTCATGTAGGAGTGTATATATGTAAAAGTTTGAAAGACAATTTGTCATAAAGGATGTCAAATATTACATAGTGTAGATTAGCTTATTTACTAACTTTTACTTTTTTACTAGCTTTTAACTTCTAAACTTCAATAAATAAATAAAAAGGCATATAAACTAAACCATTAACAGATAAATAAATTAATCCAAAACCAGCCACTAGAGAGGTGCCATATATTTCTTGGCACAAGGACGTTAACTATATCAGTGAACCATGCAACTAATGCCACTAAAAGGCAGAAGAGATGAAACTAATAGTGGATAAGACATATTAATGATAACTTTTGACATGCTACAAGACTTTATGAGCTTTAAAGGCAAGTTTTATGCTGTTACCTTCTCGTCATGCTTTGCATAAAACAGAGACTACCGTTTTTTTTTAGAATAACCACAGTATCTCAGACCCGAAACGTTTAACGCTTAGACTAATCTGTTGCTCACGTTAACCGTGTCCTTAGTCAACACGTGAGAGTTAATGTTTTAAACATATAGAAAATAAAATAAAATATAATTTCCCCCAATCTCTCAATCGATTTCACTCTCTTCCAAGATTCTCTCTCTCTGCTACATTGATTTCTCTTAGACCACTAGACCAGCCATGGATTTTCTTTCAAATTTCTCCCTCTCGCTCTCTCTTCCAAATTTCTCAGTTGCGGTGGATGGTTGAACCCTCTTCTCTGTGAGTTTTTTTTTTTTTTTTTGATTTGCAAACCCTAGCTTGACAAAGTCTTGGTAAAGCTCAAACCCTAGGTTTGATGAAGCTCCGTAGAGCTCCAATCAATGCTGAAATCTAAGGTATGATTATTATTTTTTCTAATTTAGTATTTTGTTAGTCGCTTGTATGATGGAGCTTTCGATTGTACCGCAATGAAGTCGCAAGTGTAGTTGCACAAATGACTATTCGCAAGAACTGTTGGAATCTCTGGCACGCCAAGCTGTCTATATGCCATGAAATACTTGAAGTTCTGAATTTTCATTCATTTTTTTGTTTTCTCACTTTCGCTCATTTATGTTTCCGAAATTTTGGTTTTATTATTTTCAATTTTTTTCTATTTCTTCTTGTTTATTGTCTCTGTTTTTTCTTTTTGCTTGCAGATTGCTATTTCACATTGCTATAGTGATTACTCCAATCTCTATTATTTTGTTGGAGATTGCTTCCCCTAGCTTATGGGATTTTCTTGTTTATTGTCTCTGTTTCTTCTCGTGTCCTGTTAAGAATACTTTGACCAGCAATTCTTTCACATAATGAATGGACTATAATTTTGTGGCTTCTGAATTTCTAATTATTATTAGGTGAAGTATTAAATTAGTGATAACCATGCACTAATTTAATGCTTCAATCTAGACAGTCAGAATTCTCAAGGAGAAAAAATGAAGGTTTGAGCTCTCACAAGCGGTGTGCTTACAGTGACGTTGTTGGGCCACTTGAGTGACATGACTTTTCTAATGAAGATCACCCACTGAACCCTGGTAAGGCATGTGTTTGGCACCAACACTTTCAGGTAAATGCCTTCGCCATTTCGCCGTTACTGTTGCATAATACAGACTGACATTTTTAACATATAATAAAATATAATCTCTCCTAATTTCTCAATCGATCCCTATCTGAAAAAAAAAATTCGCAATCAATCTCACTCTCTCCGCGGAATGTCTCTCCCTCTCCCTCTCCCTCTCTCTGTACTACGCCGTTCTCTCTGAGACCAGCCATGGATTTTATTTGTCAGTTGTTGTGAACAGTTTGAACCGTCTTCTCTCTGTTGTTGCGGTCATTTTGTTTGGTTTCCAAACCCTAGGTAGACCGAATCGTGACAATGCTTGAACCCTAGTTTTGAGGAAGCTCCATAGAGCTCCAATCAATTCAGAAAGGTCAGGTATGTTTTTCTTTTTCTTCTTTTCAAATTTACAATTTTATGAGTTTCGTATGTGATACGAAGGAGCTTTCTATTATAACAGTTTGTGAGAACTATTGGAATCTCTGGCACACCGATCCTGCCTATAAGCCATCAAATACTTTCCATTTTGAATTATCATTCTTTCTTGTCTTCTCTATTTCGCTGATTTATGTTTACAAAATTTCATTTTTTATTCTCCTTTTGTTTCGCTTACAGATTGTTATTTCGCGATGATCTATTGATTACTCCGATCTCTGTTACTTTTGTTGTTGATTTTCCTTTTTTCCAAAGATTTTTTTTTCCTTCTTCAGATTGGTTATTTAGATATTGAGGAAAAGAAATTTGGATTTTATGCATTGTTTCAACTGAATGAAACAGAGTTCTTGACAAGGAAAGAGCAAGATTAGTGGCATAGTTAACAAATCACGAAGGATGACTCATTCTCCAGGTAATAGTTTCACTTTAGCATTTTTTTATTTTAGGATTTGCAGATTGGCAGTCTTAACTGAACATTTATATATGAAATACAAAGTCATTCTTTTGATTCTTGATCTTCTGTTGAGATTTTTAAACACTCTGCTGTTTAATCCATGCTTTAATTTCACCTGTCTTGATTGCATTGGGCTATCCAGAAAACTTACAAATGATTCAAGTCCAAATGTGCCATCTAGAAAACTTACAAAGATGGCATTGAAATAGTGAAGGAGAAATTTTATTCCTCTGGGTGATGGGTATGGTGTTATTTTCTTCTTCAAATTGTGCTCTTGTTACCTTGAATTAGGATTTCTTTCAGCAAACATGATTACATCATTATTTTTTATCATTTGTAGGTGGGAAGCATCTTGTTCCAGTGGTCTTGGAGATGATGATCTGCATCAAAGACGACTTTTCTGCATGGTATTAAGAATATGAATGTTTGCCTGGAACTCATTCTAAGCCTTTTTTTCACTCCTTAAGATAGATATGTAGAAATAAAAGCTTATTATTTTTACTATATGTTGCTAATGTAGGCGGGTGTGAGTTTGGCCTGAGTCGGATCAGTTGCTGCTGGATTAGGACAATGCAACTGTTGCAACTGTTGCAACTCCTTACTTGATAGGCATTACTACAAACTGCTTTGATTTTTGTGTTAATATTCTATAACCTAACAAATATATTTTGTCTCTGAATTAAGGGCTAATGTAGCTGTGAAAAAGGAGCTTCATACTCCTGCC